>CM056201.1:73914554-73933081 GCA_029692085.1 Gymnothorax javanicus
ATGTTTCATTACCATTATTCAAAAAAGTATATTTGTAGTTATTGTAGTATGTACTTTGTATGTGAGTGTTTTGTATATCTGTTTTTTTGTTTAGATACAAGTCCTCTGAAGCTAGCAAGGAGGGGTGGGTGGGGGATAACAGTGTAGGTTTTGAATTATATGCCTGTAACAATGAGATTTACAATTGTATATGTCTGTGAGTTATGTGGCTTTGCATATAGGACTACAGATGGCATATATGTTATTATGGGGGATGGGGGGACATGATGCAATAAAAACTTGATCAAAAAAAAAAAAAAAATTCAAAATTCCAAAAATATTATTTGGTGACCTTAAAGGTCCTTATGGGAAAGTAGAGTTTAGACCAAGAAATGTCTTTACCAAGTTTGATGTAAATCTGACTTACAGCGTGAGAGTTATGACCTTTAAAGTGAAAAACCATTTTTCTTGAATTATAGCGCCACCATCAGGCCGATTGAGTTAAAAATGCGTTTAACATTTACACACACAACTTCCAACCAATGTGCAAAATTTCAGGGCTCTACCAATTTACCATCTCACAGGAATTTGCAAAACATTTCTGAAAAGAAATAATAATAATAATAATAGTAATAGTAATAAACCAGCACAAAAACAATAGGGTCTCAGCCCTACGGACTTGAACCCCAATAATAATAATAATAAAATAATAAATATATGCTAGCTGCCATTACGGGGTTCAAGCCAAGAAAGGCCATTAGTAGTTGAAAGCTTTAGCAGCTTGATTAACAAGTGTTGCCACCAAACGTGGCCATGTCCCCGCCAGGTGACGGAAATCGACTGGGATCGGGCGTATCACAAAAATTACACATTGAAGCCAAAGATGAATGAAATCGTCAAAGCGTTTGAGATTTTCGCGTTCTAACAAACGGGATATGATGGATGGACGATCGGACGGATGGACTGATGGAGCGAATACTATGTCCCCCGCCCTAATACACCTTGACCCCAAAGATGAATGGAATCGGTCAACCCATTCTTGAGATATCGCGTCACAACAAACGGGATGGGACGGACGGACGGCCGGACGGATAGAGCTGAATTCATATCCCCGCCCCTAATACACCTTTGACACCAAAGATGAATGGAATCGGTCAAACCGTTCTTGAGATATCATATAGACAAGGTCTATACACTTTGAGAACAATGGCAAGGTCACGTACATCGAAAGTGGGCTGTGAGCACTCCCCTAATACACCTTGACAAGAAAGATGAATGGAATGGGTCAAACCATTCTTGAGATATCACGTTCACAACAAACGGACATGACGGACAGACGGAACGGGCAGACGGAGCTGAATACTATGTCCCCGCCCCTAATACACCTTTGAAATCAAAGACGAATGGAATCGATCAAAACCGTCTTTGAGATATCACATTCACAACAAACGGGACATGACGGACGGATGGACGGACGGACGGAGCTGAATACTATGTCCCCCGCCCCTAACACACCTTGACACCAAAGATGAATGGAATCGGTTGAACCGTTCTTGAGATATCGCGTTTCACAACAAACGGGGACATGATGGACAGACGGACGGGCGGACGGATGGAGTGAATACTATGTCCCCCCCCTAATACACCTTGACAATTAAAGACCAATGGAATCCGTCAAACCGATCTTGAGATATCACGCTCACAACAAACGGGAGGGACGGACGGATGGACAGACAGGCGGGCGGATGGAGCTGAATACTATGTCCCCGCCCTAATACACCTTGACACTAAAGATGAATGGAATCGGTCAAACCATTCTTGAGATATCATGTTGACGAGGAATTTGTAAGTGGTCAAATGATGGTAATGACCTTGAGAATAATTCCAAGGTCACGGAAATCTACTGAGGTCGGGCGTATCACACACGAATCTACCTTAGCCCCAAAGATGAATGGAAACGGTCAAACCGTTTGAAATATCGCGCTCAGAACAAACGGGACATGACGGACGGTCGGACGGAGCTGAATACTATAAGTCCCCGCTCCGCCGCTATCATGGAGGCGGGTACAAATACCACTTTAAGAGTGTGTTGCAGGTATTTATGTGGACCTATTTTTCCAGTGTAATGATTGGACCAACAACTTATGATGTATAGTCTGATTTGTGTTATGTCAGGCTATTTTGTGCATTTATGGGACCCCCTACTGGTCGATTTGATTGAAACTTTCAGGCTATGTTTCAGGTTCTTATGTGGACATATCCTGTGAGTTTTGTAATGATTGGAAAAACTATTTTACGATTTATAGTCTGATTTGTGTTATACCACGCTGCTTTTGTTTTGCATTTATGGTGCCCCTATCAGTTAATTTGAATGAAATTTTCTTGGTATGTTTCTGGTACTTATATGAATATATCCTGTGAGTTTTATGGCTATAGGACAAACAACTGCTGATTTATAGTCTGATTTGTACTATGCCACGCTGTTTGTTTTTGCATTTATAGCGCCTCCTATCAGTCAATTTGACTGAAATTTTCTGGGTAAGTTTCAGGTACTAATATGAATACATCCTGTGAGTTTTATGGCTATAGGACAAACAATTGCTGATTTATAGTCTGATTTGTGTTATACCACGCTACTATGTTTTGCATTTATAGCGCCCCCTATCAGTCAATATGAATGAAATTTTCAGAGTATGTTTCAAGTATTTCTATGAATATATTCTGTGAGTTTTATGGCTATTTGACAAACAATTGCTGATTTATAGTCTGATTTGTGTTATACCATGCTGCTTTTTGTTTTACAGTTATAACGCCCCCTATCAGTCAATTTGAATGAAATTTTCTGGGTATGTTTTTGGTACTTATATGAATATATTCTGTGAGTTTTATGGCTATAGGACAAACAATTGCTGATTTATAGTCTGATTTGTGTTATAGTGCCCCTATTGGCCGATTTGCATGAAACTGTCAAGATCAATTCCTGGTACTTATATGGACATATTCTGCAAGTTCTGTGATGATTGGCCCAATGGTTGTTGAATTTTTGTCCATTTATGTGCTAAGCCACGCCCTGCTGAAGTTCATTAGTCAATATATTGAAAACGAAATTAGATTACCATAAGCTTTTATGTGCAATCTTTTGATAATCTTGGTCCACTGATGATCCACAGCAAATTTTGAAGAAATCGGACCTATGGCCTAGGAGAAGATGTCAAAAATGTGTTTGTCAAAAAATTCAAAATTCCGGAAAATCAAATATGGCGGACCTTAGAGGTCCTTTGGGAATGTTGTAGAAATTGGACCAAGGAATGTTTGTACCAAGTTTCGTGTAAATCAGACTTATATCGTAGGAGTTATGACCTTTAAAGTGAAAACCTGTTTTTCTTGAATTATAGCGCCACCAACAGGCCGATTGAGTTAAAAATGCCTTGGTCAGCATTTACACACAACTTCCAACCAATGTGCAAAATTTCAGTTCTCTACCATTTACCATCTCACGGGAATTTGCGAAAACATTTCTGAAGAAGAAAAGAAATAATAAATATAGCCGCAAGTGGCAATTCCGGGGTTCAAGCCAAGAAAGACCATTAGTAGTTGAAAGCTCTAACAGCTTAATTATCAAGTGTTGCCACTAAACGTGGCCATGTCCCCCGCCAGGTGACGAAATCGCCTGGGTCGGCGATCCACCAAAATTACACATTGAAGCCAAAGATGAATTAAATTGGTCAAAGCGTTCTTTATTTCGCTCACAACAAATGGGACGGGACGGACGGACGCCGGATGGATGGACTGATGGAGCTGAATACTACGCCCCGGCCTTAATACTCCTTGACCCCAAGGATGAATGGAATCGGTCAAACCGTTCTTGAGATATCGATTCACAACAAACGGGATGGGGACGGACGGACAGACGGATTTGATGGAGCTGAATTCTATATCCTCCGCCCTAATACACCTTGACACCAAAGATGAATGGAACCGGTCAAACTGTTCTTGAGATATCATGTTGACAAGGTATTTGTAAGTGGTCAAATGGTCGAATGACCTTTGAGAATAATGGCAAGGTCACGAAATCGAAAGTGAGTTGTGAGCACCCCCTAATACACCTTGACACCAAAGATGAATGGAATCGGTCAAACCTTTTTGAGATATCGTGGTTCACAAATAAATGGGACATGACGGATAGACAGACGGGCGGACCCCAAAATAATACACCTTGAAACTAAAGACGAATGGAATCAGTCAAACCGTTTCTTGAGATATCACGCTCACAACAAACGGGACATGACGGACAGATGGACGGGCAGACGGAGCTGAATACTATGTCCCCCCACCCCTAATACACCTTGACATCAAAGATGAATGGAATCGGTCGAACCGCTTCTTGAGATATCACGTTCAAACAAACGGGGCGGGACAGACGGACGGACGGCTGGGCGGATGGGTGGAGCTGAATACTATGTCCCCCGCCCCAATACACCTTGACACCAAAGATGAATGGAATCGGGTCGAACCGTTTTGAGAGATATCACGCTTAAAACAAACGGGACAGGACGGACAGATGGACTGGCGGACAGAGCTGAATACTATGTCCCTTGCTCCCCAATACACCTTGACATCAAAGATGAATGGAATTGGTCAAACCTTTCTTGAGATATCACGTTTACAACAAACGGGACAGGATGGACAGACGGACGGGCGGATTTGAACTGAATACTATGTCCCCCACCCCTAATACACCTTGACACCAAAGATGAATGGAATCGTTCAACCGTTCTTGAGATATCATGTTTACAAATAAACGGGACAGGATGGACGGACAGATGGCGGGCGGATGGATGGAGCTGAATACTATGTCCCCCGCCGCTAATACACCTTGACACCAAAGATGAATGGAATTGGTCAAACCGTTCTTGAGATATCATGTTGACAAGGAATTTGTAAGTGGTCAAATGATCGTAATGACCTTGAGAATAATGCCAAGGTCACGAAATCTACTGGGGTCGGCGATCACACAAATATACCTTAACACCAAAGATGAATGGAATCGGTCAAACCGTTAAGTGAGATATCGATTCAGAACAAACGGGACATGACGGACGCCGGACGGAGTTGAATACAATGTCCCCTGCTCCCGCCGCTATCGTGCGTCAGGGACAAAAACCACTTCATGAGGGTGTTGCAGGTTTTTATGTGGACCTATTTTGCCAGTGTAATGATTGGACAAACAACTAATGATGCATAGTCTGATTTGTGTTATGTTAGGTTATTTTGTGCATTTATGGCACCCCTACTGGTCAATTTGATTGAAACTTTCAGGCTATATTTCAGGTTCTTGTGGACATGTCCTGTGAGTTTTGTAATGATTGGAAAAACTATTTATGATTTATAGTCTGATTTGTGTTATACCACGCTGTTTTGTTTTGCATTTATAACGCCCCAATAGGACAATTTGAATGAAATTTTCAGAGTATGTTTCAAGTACTTATATGAATATATCCTGTGAGTTTTATGGCTATAGGACAAAACAATTGCTGATTTATAGTCTGATTTGTGTTATACCACACTGCTTTGTTTTGCATTTATAGCGCCCCCTATAAGTCAATTTGAATAAAATTTTCAGAGTATGTTTCAAGTACTCATATGAATATGTCCTGTGAGTTTTATGGCTATAGGACAAATAATTGCTGATTTATAGTCGGATTTGTGTTATACCATGCTGCTTTTGTTTTGCATTTATAGCGCCCCTATCAATCAATTTGAATGAAATTTTCAGAGTATGTTTCAAAGTACTTATATGAATATATCCTGTGAGTTTTATGGCTATAGGACAAACAATTGCTGATTTATAGTCGGATTTGTGTTATACCATGCTGCTTTGTTTTTGCAATTATAGCGCCCCTATCAGTCAATTTGAATGAAATTTTCAGGGTATGTTTCAGGTACTTATATGAATATATCCTGTGAGTTTTATGGCTATAGGACAAACAATTGTTGATTTATAGTCTGATTTGTGTTATAGCGCCCCTATTATTCAGATTTGCATGAAAACTGTCAAAGGTATGTTTCTGGTACTTATATGGACATATTCTGTAAGTTCTGTGATGATTAGGCCCAATGGTTGTTGAATTTTTGTCCATTTTTACAACTAAGCCACGCCCCTGCTGAAGTTCATCGGTCAATATCTTGGAAACGAAATGAGATTTCAATAAGCTTTATGCAATCTTTGATAAGCTTGGTCCACTGATGATCCACAGCAAATTTCAAGAATCGGACCTACAACCTCAGGAGGAGATGTCAAAAATGTGTTTTTCAAAGAATTCAAAATTTCGAAAATCAAATATGGCGGATCTTAGAGGTCCTTATGGAAAGCTGTAGAGAATGGACCAAAGAATGTCTGTACCAAGTTTCACAGTGTAAATTGACTTACAGCCTAGGAGTTATGACCTTTAAAAGTGAAAACCTGTTTTTTCTTAAATTATAGCGCCACCATCAGGCCTACTGAGTTAAAAATGCCTTGATCAGCATTTACACACAACTTCCAAATCCAATGTGCAAAATTTCAGGTCTCTACCATATACCATCTCACGGAATTTGCGAAACATTTCTGAAGAAGAAGAAAAATAATAATAATAATAATAAATATAGTTGTTTTGGCAATTCCCCAAGTTCAAGCCACGAAAGACCTTTAGTAGTTGAAAGCTTTAACAGCTTAATTAACAAGTGTTGACACTAAACATGGCCATGTCCCTGCCAGGTGACGGAAATCCACTGGGGTCGTATATCACAAAATTACACATTGAAGCCAAAGATGAATAAAATCGGTCATGTTGTTCTTTCTAGATTTCGATCACAACAAACGGGACGTGACGGACGGATGGCGGACGGATTTGACTGATAGAGCAGAATACTATGTCCCCGGCCCTATACTGCCTTGGACCCCAAAGATGAATGGAATGGTCAAACCCATTCTTGAATATTGCATTCACAAATAAACGGGATGGGACGGATGGGGCGGCCGGACGAGGAGGAGCTGAATTCTATATTCCCGCCCCCTAATACACCTTGACACCTAAGATGAATGGAATCGGTCAAAACCGTTCTTGAGATATCATGTTGACAAGGTATTTGTAAGTAGTCAAATGGTCGAATGACCTTTGAGAATAATGGCAAAATCACGAATTCGGAGGGCTGTGAGCACTCCCTAATTCACCTTGACACTAAAGATGAATGAATTCAGTCAAACTTATTTGTTGAGATAATGCGTTCACAATAAACGGACATGACGGACGGACAGACGGAGCTGAATACTTATGTCCCCGCCCCAATACACCTTTCACCCCAAAAGATGAATGGAATGGGTCAAACCGTTCTTGAGATATTGCATTCACAACAAACGGATATGCCACGGACGGCTGGACGGAGGGAGCTGAATTCTATATTCCCCGCCTAATAAACCTTGAAATGAATGAATCGGTCAAGCCGATTGAGATAACGCGTTCACAACAAACGGGACACATGACGGACAGACGGAGGACACACGGAGCTGAATACTATGTCCTCGCCCTAATACACCTTTTTCACCAAAGATGAAATTAGATCGCCAAACCGTTCTTTAGATACCATTCCAAAACAAATAAGACATGACGGACGGGACGGACGGATGAGCTGAATACTATAAACCGTCTTACACACCTTGACACCAAAGATGAATGGAACCGTCAAACTGTTCTTGAGATATCATGTTGACAAGGTATTTGTAAGTGGTCAAATGGTCGAAATGACCTTGAGAATAATGGCAAGGTCCACGAATCGAGTGAGTTGCCAGAGCACCCCCTAATACACCTTTGACACCAAAGATGAATGGAATCGGTCAAACCTTTCTTGAGATATCGGTTCTACAAATAAATGGGACATGATTTACAGACAGACGGGCGGACTTCCACCAATAATACACCTTGAAACTAAAGACTTAATGGAATCAGTCAAACCGTTCTTGAGATATCACGCTCACAAATAAACGGGACATGACGGACAGATGGACGACGGACGGAGCTGAATACTATGTCCCCCCCCTAATACACCTTGACACCAAAGATGAATGGAATCGGTCAAACCTTTCTTGAGATATCTGGCGCTCACACAACAAACGGGACATGATGGACAGACGGACGGGCAGACGAGCTGAATACTATGTCCCCCCCCTAATACACCTTTTGACATCAAAGATGAATGGAATCGTCGAAACGTTTTGAGATATCACGCTCACAAATAAACGGACGGACAGACGGACGGATGGACGGACGGATGGAGATGGAATACTATGTCCCCGCCCCCTAATACACCTTGACACCAAAGATGAATGGAATCGGTCAAACTGTTCTTGAGATATCACGTTTAAATAAACGGGACAGGGTCGTACAGATGGACTGGCAAGGACAGAGCTGAATACTATGTCCCTTGCCCCTAATACACCTTGACATCAAAGATGAATGGAATTGGTCGAACCTTTCTTGAGATATCACGCTTTACAACAAACGGGACAGGACGGACAGACGGACGGGCGGAGGAACTGAATACTATACTCCCTCGCCCCTAATACACCTTTGACACCAAAGATGAATGGAATCGTCAAACCGTTCTTGAGATATCATGTTTACAACAAACGGGACAGGATGGACGGACAGACGGGTCACGGATGGATGGAGCTGAATACTATGTCCCCGCCCCTAATACACCTTGACACCAAAGATGAATGGAATTGGTCAAACCGTTTTGAGATATCATGTTGACAAGGAATTTGTAAGTGGTCAAATGATCGTAATGACCTTGAGAATAATGCCAAGGTCACGGAAATCTACTGGGTCGGCGATCACACAAATATACCTTAACACCAAAGATGAATGGAATCGGTCAAACCGTCGTGAGATATCGCATTCAGAACAAACGGGACATGACGGACGGCCAGACGGAGCTGAATACAATGTCCCCTGCTCCGCCTCGCTATCGTGGGCGGTCAGGGGACAAAAACCACTTCATGAGGGTGTTGCAGGTTTTTATGTGGACCTATTTTGCCAGTGTAATGATTGGACAAACAACTAAATGATGCATAGTCTGATTTGTGTTATGTTAGGTTATTTTGTGCATTTATGGCACCCCTACTGGTCAATTTGATTGAAACTTTCAGGCTATATTTCAGGTTCTTATGTGACATGTCCTGTGAGTTTTGTAATGATTGAAAAACTATTTATGATTTATAGTCTGATTTGTGTTATACCACGCTGTTTTGTTTTGCATTTATAACGCCCCAATAGGACAATTTGAATGAAATTTTCAGAGTATGTTTCAAGTACTTATATGAATATATCCTGTGAGTTTTATGGCTATAGGACAAACAATTGCTGATTTATAGTCTGATTTGTGTTATACCACACTGCTTTTGTTTTGCATTTATAGCGCCCCCTATCAGTCAATTTGAATAAAATTTTCAGAGTATGTTTCAAGTACTCATATGAATATATCCTGTGAGTTTTATGGCTATAGGACAAATAATTGCTGATTTATAGTCTGATTTGTTTTTATACCATGCTGCTTTGTTTTGCATTTATAGCCCCCTATCAATCAATTTGAATGAAATTTTCAGAGTATGTTTCAAGTACTTATATGAATATATCCTGTGAGTTTTATGGCTAATTATAGGACAAACAATTGTTGATTTATAGTCTGATTTGTGTTATAGCGCCCCCTATGGGCCGATTTGCTGATGAAACTGTCAAGGTATGTTTCAAAATTATGGTACTTATATGGACATATTCTGTGTTCTGTGATGATTGGCCCAATGGTTGTTGAATTTTGTCCATTTTTGTGCTAAGCCACGCCCTGCTGAAGTTCATCGGTCAATATCTTGGAAACGAAATGAGATTTCAATAAGCTTTATGCAATCTTTGATAAGCTTGGTCCACTGATGATCCACAGCAAATTTCAAGAATCGGACCAACAACCTAGGAGATGTCAAAATGTGTTTTTTCAAAGAATTCAAAAATTTCGAAAATCAAATATGGCGGATCTTAGAGGTCCTTATGGGAAAAATTGTAGAGAATGGACCAAAGAATGTCTGTACCAAGTTTCGTAAATTGGACTTACAGCCTAGAGTTATGACCTTTTAAAGTGAAAAACCTGTTTTTCTTAAATTATAGCGCCACCATCAGGCCTACTGAGTTAAAAATGCCTTGGTCAGCATTTACACACAACTTCAACCAATCTGCAAAATTTCAGGTCTCTACCATATACCATCTCACGAATTTGCGAAAAACATTTCTGAAGAAGAAGAAAAATAATAATAATAATAATAAATATATAATAAAAGCGGCAATTCCGGGTTCAAGCCACGAAAGACCTTTAGTAGTTGAAAGCTTTAACAGCTTAATTAACAAGTGTTGACACTAAGCATGGCCATGTCCCCTGCCAGGTGACGGAATCGACTGGGGATATCGCAAAATTACACATTGAAGCCAAAGATGAATAAAATCGGCAAAAGCTGTCTCGAGATTTTCGCGGTTCACAACAAACGGGGACGTGACGGACGGATGGCCGGACGGACGGACTGATAGAGCAGAATACTATGTCCCCGCCCTAATGCACCTTGACCCCAAAGATGAATGGAATCCGTCAAACCGTTCTTGAGATATTGCATTCACAACAAACGGGATGGGACGGATGGACGGCCGGACGGAGGAGCTGAATTCTATATTCCCCGCCCTAATACACCTTTTGACACCTAAGATGAATGGAATCGGTCAAACCGTTCTTGAGATATCATGTTGACAAGGTATTTGTAAGTAGTCAAATGGTCGTGTGTGACCTTGGAGAATAATAGCAAGGTCACGAGATCGAGAGGGCTGTGAGCACTCCCTAATATATCTTGACGCCAAAGATGAATGGAATCGGGTCAAACTGTTATTGAGATAACGCGTTCACAAATAAACGGACATGACGGACGGACAGACGGAGCTGAATACTGTGTCCCGGCCCCAATACACCTTCACCCCCAAAGATGAATGGAATCGTCAAACCGTTTTGAGATATTGCATTCACAACAAACGGATGGGACGGACGGACGGCTGGACGGAGGGAGCTGAATTCTATATTCCCGCCCTAATAAACCTTGACACCTAAGATGAATGGAATCGGTCAAACTGTTATTGAGATAACGCGTTCACAAATAAACGGACATGACGGACAGACGATTTTATTTACACGGAGCTGAATACTATGTCCCCCGCCCCTAATACACCTTGACACCAAAGACGAATTGAATCGGCCAAACCGTTCTTTAGATACCACGTTCAAAACAAATAAGACATGACGGACGAATGGACGGACGGATGGAGCTGAATACTATGTCCCGTCCCTTACACACCTTGACACCAAAGAGGAATGGAATCGGTCAAACCGCTTCTGAGATATCATGTTGACAAGGAATTTGTAAGGGTCAAATGGTTATAATGACCTTTGAGAATAATGGCAAGGTCACGAAATTGAGTGGGCTGTGAGCACTCCCTAATACACCTTGACACCAAAGATGAATAGAATCGTCAAACCGTTTGAGATATCGCTTCACAAATAAACGGACATGACGGAAGGACGGACGGACAGACGGAGCTGAATACTATGTCCCTCCCCTAATACACCTTGACACCAAAGACGAATGGAATCGGTCAAACCGCTTCTTCAGATATCACGTTCTGCAACAAACAGGACGGACGGACGGACGGACGGTCAAGCGGACGGGATGGAGTGAATGCTATGTCCCCGCCCCTAATACACCTTTTGACACCAAAGACGAATTGAATCGCCAAACCGTTCTTAGATACCACGTTCACAACAAATAAGACATGACGGACGGGACGGACGGACGGAATTGAGCGTCCTCACTATGTCCCCCCCTTACACACCTTGACACCAAAGAGGAATGGAATCAGTCAAACCGTTTTGAGATATCATGTTGACAAGGAATTGTGGTCAAATGGTCGGAATGACTGAGAATAATGGCAAGGTCACGAATCGAGGGGTATGAGCACTGCCCTAATACACCTTGACACCAAAGATGAATAGAATCGGTCAAACCGTTTGAGATATCCACGTTCACAACAAACGGGACATGACGGAAGGACGGACGGACAGACGGAGCTGAATACTATGTCCCCTGCCCCTAATACACCTTGACACCAAAGACGAATGGAATCGGCCAAACCGCTTCTTCAGATATCACGTTTACAACAAACAGGACAGGACGGACGGATGGACGGCCGGGCGGAGGATGGAGTTGAATACTATGTCCCCGCCTAATACACCTTTTGACACAAAGATGAACGGAATCGGTCGAACCGTTCTTGAGATATCATGTTGACAAGGAATTTGTAAGTGGTCAAATGATCGTAAATGACCTTTGAGAGAATAATGCCAAGGTCACGGAAATCTACTGGGGTCGGCGATCACAATCAATATACCTTAACACCAAAGATGAATGAAATCGGTCAAACCGTTTTGAGATATCGCATTTCAGAACAAATGGGACATGACAGACGGCTGGACGAGCGAATATTATGTCCCCGCTCCGCTTCGCTATCGTGGAGGCGGGGTACAAAAACCACTTTAAGAGTGTGTTGCAGGTATTTATGTGGACCTATTTTGCCAGTGTAATGATTGGAATAACAACTTATGACGATAGTCTGATTTGTGTTATGTTAGGCTATTTTGTGCATTTATGGCACCCCCTACTGGTCGATTTGATTGAAACTTTCAGGCTATATTTCAGGTTCTTATGTGGACATATCCTGTGAGTTTTGTAATGATTGGAAAAACTATTTATGATTTATAGTCTGATTTGTGTTATACCAATGCTGTTTTGTTTTGCATTTATAGCGCCCCCTATCGGACAGTTTGAATGAAATTTTTCTTGGTATGTTTCTGGTACTTCTATGAATATATCCTGTGAGTTTTATGGCTATAGGACAAATAATTGCTGATTTATAGTCTGATTTGTGTTATACCACACTGCTTTGTTTTGCATTTATAGCGCCCCTATCAGTCAATTTGAATGAAATTTTTCAGAGTATGTTTCAAGTACTTATATGAATTTATCCTGTGAGTTTTATGGCTATAGGACAAACAATTGCTGATTTATAGTCTGGATTTGTGTTATACCATGCTGCTTTTGTTTTTGCATTTATAGCGCCCCCTATCAATCAATTTAAATGAAATTTTCAGGGTATGTTTCGGTACTTATATGAATATATCCTGTGAGTTTTATGGCTATATGACAAGCAATTGCCGATTTATAATCTGATTCCTGTTATAGCGCCCCTATATGCCGATTTGCATGAAACTGTCAAGGTATGTTTTCTGGTACTTATATGGACATATTCTGCAAGTTCTGTGATGATTGGCCCAATGGTTGTTGAATTTTGTCCATTTATGTACTAAGCCACGCCCTGGAAGTTCATTGGTCAATATCTCGAAACGAAATGAGATTTCAACAAGTTTTATGCAATCTTTGATAAACGCGGGTCACTGATCCACAGCAAATTTTTTTACTCACGGACCACGGCCTAGGAGATGTCAAAAATGTTTTTTCAGAATTCAAAATTTCGAAAATCAAATATGGCGGATCTCAAAGCTCCCGGCGGGAAAGTTGTAGAGATTGGTCCAAGAAATGTCTGTACCAAGTTTCGGTGAATCGGACTTACAGCCTAGGAGTTATGACCTTTAAAGTAAAACCTGTTTTTCTTGGAATTTTAGCGCCACCATAAGGCTATTGAGTTAAAAATGCCTTTTGGTCAGCATTTACACACAACTTCCAACCACTGTGCAAAATTTCAGGTCTCTCACTATATACCACCTCACGGAATTTATGTAAAACATTTCAAGAAGAATAATAATAATAATAATAATAATAATAATAATACAAAACCCAAAACCAGTGAAGGTAACGCTATTGTAAATCAGAGATAAAAACAGAATACAATGATTTGGGAAATCCTTTTCAACTTATATTCAATTGAATACACACTGCAAAGGCAAGATGTTTAATGTTCAAACTGAGAAACTTTATTATTTTTTTTTTTTGCAAATAATCATTAACTTAGAATTTAAAAGGCAGCAAACACATTGCAAAAAAAGTTGGCACAGGGGCCTTTTTACCACTGTGTTACATCACCTTCCTTTTAACGACACTCAGTAAACGCTTTTGGGGAACCGAGGAGACCAATTTTTGAAGCTTTTCAGGTGGAACTCTTTCCCATTCTGCTTGATGTACAGCTTAAGTTGTTCAACAGTCCGGGGTCTCCTCGCGGTCGATTTTACGCTTCATAATGCGCCACACATTTTCAATGGGAGACAGGTCTGGACTACAGGCAGGCCAGTTTAGTGCCCGCACTCTTTACTACGGAGCCATGCTGTTGTAACACGTAGCAATGTGGCTTGGCATTGTCTTGCTGAAATAAAGCAGGGCGCCCATGAAAAAAAGACGTTTGGATGGCAACATATGTTGCTCCAAAACCTGTATGTAATTTTCAGCAATAATGGTGCTCTTCACATATGTGTAAGTTGCCTATGCCTTGGGCACTAATACACCCCCCATACCATCACAGATGCTGGCTTTTGAACTTTATGCCTATAACAGTCCGGATGGTTCTTTTTTCTCCTTTGTCCGGAGGGACACGACGTCCACAGTTTCCAAAAACAATTTGAAATGTGGACTCTCGCCAGACCACAGAACACTTTTTCCACTTTGCATCAGTCCATCTTAGATGAGCTTTGGGCCCAGCTGGCCGGGCGGCGCTTCTGGTGGTGTTGATAACGGCTCGCATTGTAGAGTTTTAACTTGCACTTGCAGATGTAGCGTATTTAACTGTAGTTACTGACAGTGGTTTTCGAAGTGTTCCTGAGCCCATGTGGTGATGTCCTTACACTGATGTCGGTTTTTGATGCAGTACCCGCCTGGGATCGGGCGGTCGGGCATTCATGTTTGTTTTTCGCCCTGTCGCCACGCAGTGATTTCTCCAGATTCTCTGAACCTTTTGACGATATTACGGACTGTGATGATGAACCCCTAAATTTCTTGCAATAGCTGAGGAATGTTGTTTTTAAACTGTTCGACAATCAGCTCACGATTTGTTCACTAAGTGGTGACCTCGCCCCATCCTTGTTTAGAATGACTGAGCATTTCAGGGAAGCTGCTTTTTATACCCAATCATGGCACCCACCTGTTCCCAATTAGCCTGCTCACCTGTGGATGTTCCAAATAAGGTTTGATGAGCATTCCTCATCCTTTCTCAGTTTTTACATTGTAGCAGTTTTTTGAAATATGTTGCAGGCATCAAATTCCAAAATGAGCTAATATTGGCAAAAAAATTACAAAGTTTACCTGTTCAACATTAAGTAACTTGTCTTTGCAGTGTATTCAATTGAATATAGGCTGAAAAGGATTTGGTAAAATCATTGTATTCGTTTTTATTTTTACGATGTATAACGCAAGGCAACTTCACTGGTTTTGGGTTTTAAACCAGCACAAAAACAATAGGTTTTCAGTTTTACGGGCTTGAACCCCTAAATAGCAGTCAAGCCGCCATTCCGGATCTGCCACAAATAGACCATTATTAGCGAAAGTTAACAGCTTAATTCAATAAGTGCTGCCACTAAGCGCACATGTCCCCCGGCCAGGTGATGGAAACCACTGGGGTCGGTGTATCACAAAAATTACACATTGAAGCCAAATGAACAAAATCGTCAAAGTGTTCTCGAGATTTCAGTCAGCCCTACAGGCTTGAACCCTAATAATAATAATAATAAACCAGCATTAAACAATAGGGTTTCAGCCCCACGGCTTGAAACCCCCATAATAATAATAATAATAAACCAGCATTAAAATCAATAGGGTTTCAGTCCTACAGGCTTGAAACCCCTAATAATAAGAATAATAATAAACCAGCATTAAACAATAGGGTTTCAGCCCTATGGGCTTGAACCCCTAATAATAATAATACAAAAACCAGCACAAAAACAATAGGGTTTCTGTTTTAATTTGGCTTGAACTCCCTAAATATAGCCGCAAGCTGCAAATTCCGGTCTGCCAAGAAAGACATTCATTAAAGGAAAGCTTTTAAAACTTAATCATCAAGCTGCCACTAAATGTGGGCCATGTCCCCCGCCAGGTGACGGAAATCAACTGGGGTCGGGCGATCACACAAATACACATTGAAGCCAAAGATGAATAAATCGGCTTAAACCGTTTTGAGATTTTGTCCCACAACAAACGGGACATGATGGACGGCCGGCCAGACGATGGAGCCTGAATACTTGCGTCCCCCGTTCCCTAATACACCTTTTAATGTCATGATGAATGGAATGGTCGAACAGTTCTTGAGATATCGCTGTTCAATAAATAAACGACATGACGGACGGATCGGCCAGACGGATGGAGCTGAATACCATGTCCCCCCTTATACACCTTTGACACTAAAGATGAATGGAATCGTCAAACTGCTTCTGAGATATCACGTTCACAAATAAACGGACATGACAGACGGACAGCCAGATCTGGATGGGAGCTGAATACTATGTCCCCGCCCCTAATACACCCAGTGAGACCAAAGATGAATGGAATCGGTCAACTGTTCTGAGATATTTGGTTTACAAATAAACGGTACATGACGACAGACGGGCAGAGGCTTTCCTGCCCATTACATTACCCTCATACACCAAAAGACTCCTATGGATTTCATTAAGACTATTATTAAGACAATACAACAGTTGATGACACATATATTGTTACCATGGACCTTGAAGCCTTATACACCAATGTCCCCTTTGATGCGGCCTGAGAGCTGCCAAATTCTTCTCGGACCAAAGACCTGACTGTTATCCTACCACAGATTGCATCTTGATCTTATTAAAGAAACCTGACTTCTAACTATTTTATGGCAATGACTTCTTCCTCCAGGTCTCAGGGTTCCCATGGATCCAAGATGTACCCCACCTTTTGCTTCCCTGCACGCTGGACTTTTCGAACATGAACTGATATTCTCCAACCAAACTGAAAATCCATTCCTCCAACGCATCTCCCATTGGAAGAGGTACCGATGATGTGTTTTTTTTCATTTGGAAAGGACAAGAAATATTTATTACAGTTGGTGAGTTCTACACTTTCATTAAGCATAGGAACGAATATCACATTCACCATGTCATGTCATAAAAACTAAATGAACTGGACATAATGGTGATACAAGATAAGGGGCTACCTAAAAACTGATTTATATCGAAGCCCACTGATAAAAAACAAACTTCCATGGTGATTCATATCCCGACATCTCAAGAAAGCCTCCCCGTCTCACAGTTTAACAGAATCAGGAGAATCTGTAGTCTCAACGAGGCTTTTATACACAAACTGATGAGCCGATGAACCATTTTAGACTAAGAGGGTATAAAGAGTTTTGATCCAAGACGCCTGTGTCACGCTTTCTCTAACATGTCGCCAAACTGAATGCCTCACCAGCACCAGGTCCAGGGAGACGGGAACACAGAGTGGTTTTTTATACAGTATTCACTCTGTTTCCAGGATATTGCCAAGTAATCAAACAACACTGGCACATTTTTGGGACACAGACCCTGTCCTGAAGAACATTCTCCCAAAACACCTAGGGTGGCTACAAAGAGACCTCCAATTTACTGAATATGCTGGGGAGCCATCTCCCCGCCTCCCTCCAACCCTTCACATTTCCTGTTCTGTTCCATCCGAAATATCCTTGTGGTCGCTGCCACAATCCCATTTCACACAAAAACCACCTCATTTAATCACCCGCAAGGTAAAAAATATAACATCAAAGGCATTATAATATAACATGCCAACTATACCAGTCAAAAAAGAAAACTTCACACTCGCTTGAGGTCGATAAGTTGAATATACAAGAAAAGTGGTTTTGAATAATGATTTAATTCCATTCTGTACCCATTAAGGACAGTGTCCCAAAAAATCATGTTCATAAGTAACCAGTTCCAACGAAATGCTACGGAAATGTAAGAGAGAAAATGGTAATTAAATTTGATGAAAGCATGTCAATAGCGTGATGCCCTCCATGAGCCACAACTGCGACGAACGCTCCTCATGGATTGAATGATGCGCCTGAACACAGCTTGGGGATGCGCCATAATTGAACCAACATGGCACCAAGTTCCTACAAATTCTGGGGGGGTTTCCCTTACTTGACGGAGTTTTTCTGCCCAACACATCCCAAAACATGTTCCATGGATTAAAGGTGGGGAGACCTTGAGGCCATCCATGACATTGATGCCAGCTTTCCCTAAGAAAATTCCGGAAATTAGGTATGAGGTCTGGAATTATCATGTTGAATGTCAGACTGGCCATGAGCCGCCATGAATGGCAAAAAGCTCGGGATTCTGCAGCAGAGGTTTCTTGAACGACATCAGTCGGAACGGCAGGACCATTAAAGGACCCAAACCATAACATTTCCCCAAAAAGGGTCCATTCC
>CM056201.1:73933181-73950662 GCA_029692085.1 Gymnothorax javanicus
TTATTACTTTTGAGGTAATGCTAGTAAGCAGGGATAATCAACCAATGCACAGTCATTTCACATGTGCCAACTCTTTATAATTAATGTTCTAACTAATAATCTTACATGTAGTTCCACTGTGTGATTGAAATGATGATGTGTCAGCTGTTTTGGTTGCCTTTTGTACTGGTTATGCTGTTATTGATATGCTGGCCAAATCATTTATGATAATCAAACTTATCAATAGTCTCTGACCAAGTTTTAATTAAAATGAACCACCATCCATGAAGAAAATTGATGTATTTTCATGCAGAAGTCTATTTGTTCTAAGTCTTTCGTTGTGTGACCCACCCCAGTATAAGGGTCTCTGTATAAACCCACAAACAAACTATTTCACAGGTACAAGGAGAGCCAGAGACGTGCATTCAAGTCAATGAGTATTTATTAAAAAAAAAAAAAAAGTACAATGAAGGCGGGCAGTAGTGGACCTGAAGATAAAAGACAATGATGAGTTTAAGACAGGTACCTTTAATGCTACATAATTTATAAGTATTCAAAAATTGTAAAATAGTTGAACCAAATGATTACAATTAAGATAACAGGAGTGTGAGATACACTACCTGCAGAGGAGAAAGTAATCAGACAGGGTACTCAATGAGGAGATGCTATCGCAGAACCCAATATCAACCACCACGTGCACACCGTGATCACTGCAAATTACTGCAACGCACTGCAAAGCACTGCAACTGACACTGCAAAAAATGAGGCAAATCTGCCAAATAGTTTGGGTGCTCACTACACTTCAGACCTACCACACTGCATGCAAGGAAGGGTGTGTAACCCACTTAATACTCCCCGCTGGATCCTCCCACTGCCTGACAAACAGAAAATATAATATTAGTACTCGGTTGGTTCTGATTCACAGTGTTACAAGAATCAATATACACAGGACGATAAGAATCAGCAGTCAAAGCAAGAATGTCTGGCAGTAAACAGCTTGTGACAAGCTGAGTTTAAGTTCACAACAATAAAAGCTACAGTATGTAGTCACTTCAGCCAGACCTCATAGAACATCGGTCCAGGCAAAACAGCAGTCTGGCACTAAATCTTCTCAATCTGGGGCACCGTGAGACACACTGGCACTGGTGGAGCTGACTGGTTCTACACTAACTCGACAAGAGAAAGGTGAAGGCTGACCGTGTCCTAAAGGGTTAAATTGAGTACATCACTAATAACACTGGAGTATTGTGAGATTAAAGACCAAATAAAACAGCGACCTACCTCTTCAGCATGGGCTGCAGAGCATGCATCAAACTGGGTTGAGAGAAGAAACAGCTGCAGCACAATTCTATATAATAGTACTGGTTCGATTCTCCACAATGTACAAAGTAAGGTTTATCTTGAATGCCTCCCTTACTTGCTCAAACAAAGCAGTCCCACCGCACATCTACCAGGCCTCAAACAAAGAGGCACTAATTGCTGGCACCAGTCCTTAAGAGGGAGAGCTCTCCCTAACCCTGCCTACAAGGGGTGGTGCCCCTAACCTAGGTGCCAGCCCTCACAGTTGCGTTTTTGGGCGGGGTTGATGGTAAAAAAAAAAAATCTCAGAGGAGGTCTTACAGCTCGTGTAAGCTAACTTTTGGAGGAACTTAAAAAAAGCTGGTAGAAGCGAAAGCTTTTAAGCGATCGTATGCTTCAACTGTTTTCTATTTGTCAGGAATCATGCGACAGGACAAACGCAAATGCAAGTTTTGTCACAAGCCAAATTCTTTTTCAAAAAGTAATGATACAAAATACAATCTCCTGAGAAAAATCGAGATTATTCAGTTTGACAACCAAATATCTCAGCGCCATTAAAAACGCACAGGTGAGGTATGTACTGTATTTGCGGCAAATTGAAGAATCGATTGATTTTTATTGCTTTTCCAGTGAGGCACTAGAGGAAATAAAGAAAAGCATACGTATTGTAATCCTAACTTGCCAGCGCGGCGTGCCAAGCGTAAGCACTTCAGTAATAACAAACATTGAGCTGTTCGTGATGTGAACAGTGACACTTGACTTGATCTTTTGGTGTGGTCAATAGCCTACATAAAGCCAACAAAAAAAAAGAAGAAAAATGCTACTGCATCAAGAAAATGGAACAGCTTGTGACAAAGGAGAGAGAAAAAGAGCCTTTGGCATATTACGGGCAGATCTCAGCTGCCGAGAGGTGGTGCGTCATTTGCACTGTCACCGTTCAACAATCAGTTGGCTGTCTATCCGAGAATGGAACACAGGCACTGTCACGGACCGACCACGCTTAGGGCAGCCACTAGTGACGATGGCAGCTTAAGAGCGCCACATCTGGTTACAGCCTGTACGTGACAGATTCCGGACAGCAACCAAAACTGATCATGAGATGAGGGGTCCGAGACGATCGAGGGTGAGCGCAAGTACCGTTTGACGCCGTCTACGTGAGCAAAACATACGTGCACACGGGCCCTACAGAAAACGCATTTTTTGCCCATCAACAGGAGTAGGAACTCTTTGCTTCTGACTGTGGGCACCTGCCTCTGTGTAATTTTTTGGCACTTTATTTCCCTGTTTCCTGTTTTCCCATTTAGATTCCGGAGATAGCCAAACCGACCATGAGATGGGGGTCGGCGATTGAGGTGGTTTGGCACCGCTTGACGCCGCCTATGTGAGATGGCACACGGCCCGACAGAAAACCCAGTTTTTGCCCTATTTATGCATGGCTGCCCTTACCGTGGTCGGTCAGCGACAGTCCCTGTTTTCCATTCTCAGACAGAAACAGGGAAAGAAAGTGCCAAAAAAATTACACAGAGGCAGGTGCCCACAGTCAGAAGCAAAGAGTTCCTACCCTGTTGATGGGCAAAAAATGTGTTTTCTGTAGGGCCCGTAGCACGATGTTTTGCTCACGAGACGGCGCCAAACGGTACTTTTTGCGCCACCCTCGATCGCCTCTACCCCCTCATCTCATGATCAGTTTTGGTTACTGTCCCGAATCTGTCACGCACAGGCTGTAACCAGATGTGGCGTCTTGAGCTGCCATCGCCACTGTGGCTGCCCTAAGCGGGGTCGGTCAGTGACAGTGCCTGTGTTCCATTCTCGGATAGACAGCAGACTGATTGTTGAACGGTGACAGTGCAATGACGCACCACCCTCGGGCGGCTGAGATTTGCCCGTAACATGCCAAAGGCTCGTTTTCTCTCTCCTGTCACAAGCCTTTCCATTTTCTAGATGCAGTAGCATTTTTCGTTTTTTTTTTTTTTGTTGGTTTTATGTAGGCTGTTGACCACACCAAAAATAACAAGTCAAGTGTCACTGTACACATCACAAACAGCTCAATGTTTGTTATTACTGAAGTGCTTGGCAGTGCACGTGGTAAAAGGCCAGGATTACAATACCACACGCTTTTTCTTTATTTCCTCTCGTGCCTCACTGGAAAAGCAATAAAAATCAATCGATTCTTCAATTTGCTGCAAATACAGTACATACCTCACCTGTGCGTTTTTAATGGCGCTGAGTATATATATATATATATATATATACACACATACTTAGCTCCATTAAAAACCAACCGAATCGGACATAACACCAGCTGCTATCCTATGCATCGGGAGAATGTTCAACAGAAATTTCAATTAAACACTCACGGACTTTAGTGCCATAACGTGGTGACGGTAGTGCGCGTCCCCTGATTTAAACACATAAATATTATTTAACAAAATCGACGGAATAAAAGTAAATTTGACGAGCAGGTACCGCAGAGGCGGTACTATCCTCTAATGGGAAAGCAACCCCAAAAAAGTACCCGGTGCCGAGTAGAGTAGAGTAGAGTAGAGTAGAGTAGAGCCGGTACCATGTAGTGGAAAAGCGCCGTAATATGATAACTTATCCTGAGTATTTGTAGGGACAAAATATGTCAGGGAGTCGTAAGACAAAGGCTTGGTGTGGAATATATTATATTATATATATTATATATATACTGTACTTCTGTGAAACTGAACTGCTGAGTTCAGATCCTGATATAATTGCTGATGCAGCCTGGAAAGATACAGATCATGATTATCTAGTATGAGAATTAAATTCAGAGTATCTGTGACTTGGGGAGAAGACTGTGATAAACACAGCTAATTCCCTGATCAGGGGAAGAAGATCGAAATTGGCTCTAGTTTAACCATCTCAGTATCTGGCTTGACCGGCTCTCTTCCTTTTAAACCCCAGGTCGAAAATCTTGTTCAAAAGTTGGGATTGAAGTTAGGGATTTTTTTTTTTTAATAGAAATCAGTCCTGCTTCTCTTTTGATGCAAAAAGAATCTGGTATCTGCCACTATTTTTCAGGTTCATCGTTATCGTATTCTGTTATGCGAGCGTGCATCTGCACATTGCTTAAATAAGTTAGATGCTGTATATCACAGTGCCTTGAGGTTTGTGACAAACTGTAAAGCCCTTCCTCATCATTGCACCCTTTACGCCAGTGCTGGGGGGGCCATCTCTGACTGTGCCTGGACGCAGTCATTGGTAAATGTTAATTTCAAAAGCCATTCTAGGTAAAATCCCATCTTATATTTGTTCTTTGATTGCACAGCATCCTGACTGTAGTAATAGTTTGAGATGGCAAGATGTGATTTTATTGTCTGTCCCAAGTGCTCAGACCACTTTGGGGAAAAGAAAGTTTTTGAGTGCTCTGTACCCCTGACTTGGAATGGTCTCCCAATAGATCTGAAACGGAGGGACTTGATCTTTCTGTTAGATTTAAATGTTTATAAGTACAATGGTCAGTAAATTGGTCTGTACTTGCTTATGTCCGTAGGTATTTTAATGTAGGACCACGATTTAGCGATTGAGTTATTTGATACTGCAAAAAGGCAGTGTACAGTCATGATTGACAGCTGCTATTGACAGTTACTCTGAGTGAAGGAGTCACTTGCAGACTTGTTTTCAAGAATTGTACAGAACGTGAGTGTGACCTTTAAGAAGAGATATAACTGATTATTACTCATGCATAAGTTGGCCCCTGAAAAACTGAATATAACCCTCTATGATTTTGAAAGTCCACGAAAAGGTCTCTGTTTGGAACATAGCATCGTGTACTGTTAGCAGTGATGCTAATGTTGAAAAGTAAAACCAGTGAGCTGGCTAGCAAGCTACTTTTACAAGATTCAGAAACAGGTCAACCCAGGTACCAATGAAAATTGATGTTAAAACGCACTTAACTCTGAACACAGCGTAATGTACTGTTTACCATCATTTTTCAATTTTTATTATTTTATTTTAGCAGTAAAGCCAGAACCTTAAACCAGAAATTTAAATTTTGTAAGATTTAGAGCTCAGTCATTTGCATAGAACTTGACATCAGAAGGACTGTTTAATGGTACTGACTGTAAGTAGTAGGAGAAGCAGCGCTGAAAAATGCTGAGAATGTGTTTTATTGTATCTCCCCAACGACAATAGTCCGGAGATGCTATGGTTTAGTTCCGGGTCGCTTACGCCGCCAGCAGAGATTTTTCTGTTCCGGCTCTGGAAGCCACAATTATTAAAGGAATTTCTTCTAATTGTACGCAGGCGAAGATATTTATTTGACAATGCTCAAGACCGATTTTCGGCATTTTGGACGTCCAATATGGCTGCCGGCGGCCATTTTGTCCGAAATTTGGGGATCGGGGAGATAAACGACTTGGTCCCTGCGGCAACTGAGTTATCTAGTTTCCATTGTCTATAGGTTTTTCAGAAACTCACTCCCTCATTGGCACCTACACTGCTGTGAATGCTACTGAGTTCACTGCTGTTCTGTGGCTTGATGGTGAAGAGGTCGACTCCTACAGCAGCAGTGGCTCTGTCAGAGCGCCCCATCGAAACTGGATGAGAGAAGGGCACGGCCATTACCTGTGGACGGCTGTAAAAAACGTCAATATGCTGCATTGGGACAGAGGCAGAACTGACATCCTCAAAAATGATAAAAGGCTTAATACATCTGGTAGGGAAATGCCTGTATATTTAAGTATTTTTAATAATCAGCATTCTGGATTTCTATTGTTTCAGTTACCAGCAGTTATATTTGTATCTATATTTGAATGTTCAGTGAAGAGCATTCCAATTACATGCATGATATTTCACCGTAAAGGGTTATTTAAATTATTTTTTCCTATCTGCTGTACCGCTGTTTAAAGGACTCTGAAACAATCATGCCGTACAATCATTTAGGTAGTGACAGCATTTCCTACATCTGTGTGTTTCAGGTGCTGCTGTCCTACAGGGGAGATTCGGCTGTGAGATCCAGAGGAGCCCTGACTCTGATATAAGGGTCACAGGGACCTTTGCCCAGTATGGACTTAATGGAGAAGATTTCCTGTCCTTCAGCCTCATCAGGCATAAATGGGAGGCTTCAGCAGAGTTTGCTGTTCCCATTAAAAGAGAGTGGAACAGGGACCGGGACATCATCCTGGACACTACAGAGTACATAGAGAACACCTGTGTGATTCAGCTGCTGGACAGCCTGTCCTTTAATGCAAAGGAGATTGAAATGAAATGTTAGTACTATGATTTTATCATAGAAAAGTAACATACAGCAATGTGGTAAAATAGAATATCTCAATATCATGACATGTTTACAATATATGCAGGAATATCAAAATTATTACTGCTCATTGGCATCTCAATTTCTTTTTCAAATGCACTTTTAAGAAATTTGTAAATCATACTGTATTTTCCAAAGCATTTCACACATTTCAGATTGAAGTACACTAGTAAAACATAGTATGTACTATAATATATGTGATAATGATGCCCTTACTTGTGCTTGTGTACAAACTCTGCCTTTTCCTTTTTCCCATCTTAGCATCACCCATGGTAGCAGTATTCGCCAAGAGATCCAGCAACAGCACAAAAGTTACTCTGACCTGCCTAGTTACAGGATTTCGTGGCAGAAACACAACAGTAGAGGTGTATCGGGATGAAGACATCTTAACTGAAGAGGACAGCCTCTCTTCCTCAGGGATCAGACCAAACGGCGACGGGACCTGGCAGCTGAGAATGAGTTTGGACATCTCTACCAGCACCACAGCTTCATACAGCTGTGAAGCACATTTTGGAAGCCAGAGGAAGCATGCTAAATGGGGTATAACTGCCTGATATCTATTATCATGAATGATAATTTGGAAAACCAGTTTAAATTAGTAGTGTAATGAAAGAAATCCAAGATTGCTGTGTGAAGTACCAGTATCACTATAAAACTTTTATATATGTTACTATAATGTTATTGATTAATTTCGCCATTACAGATGGGGTGATATGGAACATGGCTGAACCAGGACAAGACTATGACATGACACATCTCTGCTGGATACCTGTAGTGTCACTTGTTGTGATTTTCATTTTAGTTTTAGGACTGGTATTCAGTTACGAAAACAGGTGAGAAAATGAGATCTTCACATTTAAGAAACATTCCCTAATGCCCTATCTTGCCTCATATATTGAGGGGCACATAGGGTTAATTGTGGGCATTGATATTAATCCTACACAGTAGATTATTAGAGGGCATGACGGAAATGCAACTATATTGATGCTAAAGTGCAAATGAGTGAAAGTTCCAGAGCCCCATTAGTGAATATACTGGTGGTACTGGACTGTCTGACCACTAACAGACACTTACTGTTTCTTTCCCCTGTAGGCAAAGGAGACTCATCATACCTCAGTATTTGCAGATACTGAAACACAACCCAGACCAAGTGAAATCATCTCAGGGGTTTCATCCTGATGCAATAAAACAGTCACTATTGAAAGGTGTCATCAGCTGTGTGTCTCAACCCTGATTCTGGGGGTCCAAACTGTGGTCTGAACATTGACACAAGATTTGCTTTTTCATGAGCCTCTGATGGATTATATTTAATCTCTTTGACACCTGGAAGGGCACTTAACCCACCTAACACCACGTAACGGCAGCAGGAGGCAGTCCCCACAGCTCAGAGCACTGGGCGTCTGCTGACACTGTTCCCTCCAGAAGTGCAGCTTCCTTCAGAGGAGTCTGCTACCACACTCTCTGCGAGCTCTCCAAAGGCAGAGCCTCTCTCTCTGTACCCTGCTGCCACTGCAGACCCATCAGCGAATGGCCCTCTCTTACCGCGTGGGCATGCCACAGCTGCAGATTCTCTAGAGAAGCTGTTACAGCCACAATAGTTAAGGCTCACCCAGTGTAGACAGCCCAAAATCAGCTCTGCTGCTTGTTTCATTCAGGGGCGGCCAGAAGTTCATTGGTATTCGTTGCTAATGACCACTGCTTTCTCACAGGCCTCAAAGTTTGGGGAGGATGTCATGGGAGGAATAAAGTAGGGGGTGTTGTCCACTAGGGGGCAGCATTAGCCCATTGTACAGGTCGGGTCACTGCTGTCATTCATTGTAATAACCTCAGCGGTGCTGAGATACTGATTGTATTGAACCGCTCACTCTGCGAGGGGACGGTACAAATGGCCACTTGTAGTTTCTGTATAAAGTTTACCTCCAATGTCTTTCCCTTGTAGACAACAAAGACTCCGGATACTTCTACATGATGTAGATGTGGAGGCACAGGTCAGATCAAATGAAATTACCTGAGGAGTTTCATCTTGATGCTTCAAGACAGTGACAATTACAGGGAGCCGTCAGCTGTGCTTCTCAATCCTGATTCTGGGGGTCCACTGTGTGGTCTGTGTCTTTCCCCTGACATTGATACGAGACCTGTTTTTCCATGAGCTACTAATACTTCATAATTAGCCTGTATTACATATTCTGTAAAGGCACTTTACCCATTTAGCACCACACAATGGCAGGGGGATCCTCCACTGCACAGCACACTGGGCCTCTAGTGACACTGATCTTTCTAGAAGTGCAGCTTCTCTTTGTGGAATCTGCTACCACACCATTCACAAGCTCCCCAAAGGCAGACCCTCACTCTCTGCATCCTGTCATCACTGTAGGCCAATCGGCTAACGGTCATCCCTTACCACACGCTGCACCTCTGGACCTTCCAGAAAAGTCTTCACAGCCACAGTAGTAAGCCTTTATATAGTTTGGTCTCACCCAGTGCAGAGGGCCCAAAATCAGCAGTGCTGCTTGTTTGATTCAGGGAGCAGCCTGGAATTCCTTGGTATTGTATTCCCTACCATTGGGTATCACTTTCCCTCAGGGTCCAAAGTTTGGGGAGAATGAGAAGGCAGGAAGAGAGTGAGGGGTGGTGTCCATTAGGGGGCAGCATCAACACTACATACAGGCAGGGCCACAGCTGTCATTCACCGTTATTACCTCAGCTGTGACCCAGTACCACATTAATAGGCTCAAAGTGGCCTGGGCCCTACATTCAAATAGTCAAAAAATTATATCCTATCATATAATTACGAAACGCTTTTCCCCAACTTCGATAGAAAAAGTCATAAGGTTAAGGAGAGATGTAAAGGGGAAATCATGAGGACTTAGTGTGAGACAATCACGCTGCACAGAGAAATTTGACTGCATTTACACTAGGCGATGTAATAATGTGGCCCTTTCCCATGATGTCTGTTTGTTGTTGTGAATGGCCGGATGGTTGATGTGTCATTTTTAATATTGCTGCTGCATGGAATTGTGGGATATTATCTGCTTTTTTTGTGAAGGATTGTCTAGTGTACTCTATGCTAAAGGAGATAAGGTAGGAAGCACTGAAGCACCTTTCCTTAACATTTAGACAATTCTAACAGCACTTATCATGGCTGCCATGTACTTCTGGGTCATTTTTAGTTCCTGGATTTAGGAGCTCTCCTCAGCAAAAAGACAATTTGAATGCAGCCAAGGACTTTTTGGCAGTTTCATGGATGCGGAAGCAGATGTATGCTTGGATTTATTTAGGCTTTTGGTTTCATGTCTGCTTTGCTGTGAAGGGGCTTGTTTTTAATTGCTTGATTAGCTTTTTTCTTTTGTAACTGTATGATTTCTGTTTCGTCTTCAGTTTGTTGAGGATGGTTATCCTATTATTTCTCGCGCTTGTTGCCCTCTCTGTTCAGTATGCAATCAGTGACCATGCCCTGTGATGCATAATGCAGTAATGATACTTTATGGAGTGTCCAGGTCTAATGGGGATTACTTTTAAAGTATTGTTAATGAGTACCATTGTATTTTGTACCGCTCAGCTTCATTTTCTAGCTTAAAAAAATGTTTATGTGGAGTTTGTAATTATTATTATTATTTATTTTTTTGGATAATTTGTATTGTGATTTGTGATATTCCATCAGTTGGAATGTGTTATTAATGCTATGCATTAGGTACATGGAAGGAGGTTATTTTCAGGTTATTATCTTTTTTCTCTTTTTTGAAATCTGAATTCTGAAGGAAATGTTTGTGAAAGATTCTAGTGCGTAGGTCTCCAGTAGATGGCGAGCATGCGCTCTGTTCCGGGTTTATGTTCCACAGAACCTGAGGGAGGTATAAAGCCTCTCAGTGCGGAATTCAGGACAACTGGCCGAAGAACTGCTGCGCAGATATCAAATCACCATATTTATGTGCGCTGATAAAACTTGGAAAATGGAGTAATTACTCATAAAACTGCTCGGAATACCTGACTTACAACTGTGTATTGTAAATGTGAATACGTGAATAGAAAAGGATTCTTGAATAAATATTTGAATAAAATGTGATGCTGTACCTCTCCTTTGTAAGCTGCAGCACTTAGTTGAAATCTGATTTCTTTTCTTCTTGAAAACACTCCAGCTACAACACCAATTCTGAAAAAGTTGGCTCATCATTGAAAATGATGATAAAATCAAAGAGGGCTTGAAACACAAGGAGAGTGATGGTAGATGGTAGACAAAAAAACAGGATACAGTGGAGATTAAGAGAAAAAAAACAAAGCAGACCTAAGAATGTATAAGTTTGGACAGAAGGAGGTTTTGTAGCATTCTTGTTGGTGTAATGAATTGTATATGTGATAGCGAAACAGAAACTTAAAGGATCAGTCTATTGACGTTTTAGAGAAAACTGAACTGAAGGGAGATTAAATCCAGGGTATTTGAAGTGGTGATTTGGTGGGAGCCGCACACCGAGTACTTAGACCAGACTCAGTGAGTTAGACACATGTAGCTACTGCCATTGAAAAAGAGGAATTGTAATATTAGTAATAGTAGTAGTAGTTGTACTACTTTAGGCACAATTGATCTACAACCCCAAATCCGAATTAGTTTGGAAAAAGTGTAAATTGTGAATAAAATCAAAATGCAATGACTTTCAAATCACACCAGCCAGTATTTTATTCACAATAGAACAGAGATAACATAGCCAATGTTGAAACTGAGAAATTTTACAGTTTTATCCACAAAATGAGCTCATTTCAAACTTGATGGCTGCTACAGGTCTCAAAAAAGTTGGGACAGGGGGCTGTTTACCATGGTGTAGCATTCCCTCTTCTTTTTAAGACAGAGTGGAGGCGTCTGGGCATTGAGGAGACAAGTTTCTTGAGTTTAACCATTGGAATTTGATCCCACTCTTGTTTAATACAGGCTTCCAACTGCTGGAGAGTTTTGGGTCTCCTTTGATGGACTTTTCTTTTAATTATGCGCTAAATGTTCTCAATCGGTGAAAGATCAGGACTGCAGGCAGGCCAGTTTAGCACACGGACTCTTATACTATGAAGCCATGCTGTTGTAATAGATGCAGTATGTGGTTTTGCACTGTCCTGCTGACATATTCAAGGCCTTCCCTGGAATAGATCTCGTCTGGAGGAGAGCATATGATGCTCTAAAACCTTTATATACCTTTCAGCATCCATGGTGCTTTTTAAAACATGTAAGTGTCCCACACCATATGCACTAATGCATCCCCATACCATCAGAGATGCTGGCTTTTGAATTGAATGCTGATAACAGGTGGGGTGGTCTTTCTCCTCTTTAGCCCGGAGGATACGATGCCCATGATTTCTAACAAGAATATCAAATTTGGACTCGTCTGACCACAGAACATTTTGCCACTTTGCTACACTCCATTTTAAATGAGCCTTGGACCACAGAACATGGCAGTGCTTCTGGATCATGCTCAACAATAGCTTCCTTTTTGCTTGATAGAGTTTTAGGTGGCATCTGTGGATGGCACGGCGGACTGTGTTTCCAGGCAGTGGTTTCTTGAAGTATTCCTGGGCCCATTTAGTAATGTCAATGACAGAATCATGCCGGTGAGTGATGCAGTGGCGTCTGAGGACCCGAAGATCACGGGCATCCAATAAAGGTCTTCGGCCTTGTGCCTTATGCACAGAGATTTTTCCAGTTTCTCTGAATCTTTTGATGATGTTTTGCACTGTCGATGATGAGACCTTCAAAGCTTTTGCAATTTCACATTGAGGAACATTGTTTTGAAAGTATTGCACAATTTTTTACGCAAGGCTTCACAGGTTGGCGAGCCTCTGGCCATCTTTACTTCTGAGAGACTCAGCCTCTCTAAGACATCCCTTTTATAGCCAATCATGTTACACACCTGATGCCAGTTAACTTAATTACTTGCTAAATGTTCTTTCAGCTGATTCTCTTATATATTAATTGCTTTTTCAGCCCTTTTTTGCTTGTGTCCCAACTTTTTTGAGACCTGTTGCAGCCAGAAAATTGTAAATAAGCTCAGTTTGTGGATAAAAATGTAAAATGTCTCAGTTTCAACATTTGAAATATTATCTATGTTCTATTGTAAATAACATATTGGCTCATGTGATCTGAAAGTCACTGCATTTTGATTTTATTCACAATTTACACTTTGTCTCAATTATTTTGGAATTGGGGTTGTACTTGGTCATGAGCTAATTAAGTTGTATAAAATGTTTAAGCTGTTTTTTACTGTCATCTTAGGTTTGAGTCAGGTAATTGCATAACGCCCTTTTAGTCGAGCTCGCTGCTTCCGTTCACTCACCTCTGAGTGCTAAATGTATTGACACATACGGAGGGGAGCTGACAAACTTGGCTATAGAAGAACCCATGAAAATAGCTTTGAGATCGAGAGGGACACTGACTCTGGTGTGAGAGTTACAGGGACCCTTGTACAGTACAGACATACTGGAGAAGACTTCCTGTCCTTCAGACTTACCAGGTGTGAATGGGAGGCTGAAACAGAGTCTGGAGTCCCTATTAAAAGGAAGTGGAACAGGCTGCCATCCAGAACACTAAAGAGTATTTAGATCACCTGTGTGATTCAGCGACTGGAGAGCTTGTGCTTAGAAGCCAAGGAGGAGACATGTTAGTGCCACGGTCGTGTATGGAAATGTAACTCACTGCAGGATAGTGAAAGTGCAAGTTAAGGTAGGAAAACACTGCAGTGGTGCATGAGGAAATATTCAAAACTATTTTGAATATTTAAAATCAATGTAGAATAACACTGACTGGAACAGAAAAATGACCAAGATGGCAGTGTGAAGGAAGGAACCACCAGTGTGGCAGTAGAATTGCTGTACCTTGTAACATTGCAGATGGGAACATATTGGCCATGGCTGATCCAACACATCATCATAACACTGGACATCAGTATGTCCTTACAGTATTATTTGGAGTGACTTCTGAAGCTGAACAGGAACTTAGCATCATGTCGCTGAGATTATATTGGACTTTATTGCAATTGTTCATTACAGGACAAACAAAAATATTCTGTCAGCATCAAACCATTAAGTGCAAAATAAGTAGTATAACAAGTTATCATAGGCTTGCAGGTAGTAAATACAAATATGCAAATATGAATTATATAAAAGACAACTAAACAGACATATGATGACAACAACATATAAAGTAAATCCACAGATATAGTCATTGCCGTGTCTGTTGTGTGGGCCATAGAGGTGAGGGTGTTGGGATGGGTAAAGGTGAGAGGAGTGGGGTATAACTGCAGTCAAGAAGGTTGCAGCCTCAGGACCGCAGTAGTAGGCCGCATTTCTAGGACCCTATTTCTTCTCCATTCTCATCCCGACGTATCATATGGTGACAATTTCTGACCAAACATCAATATCCAACAAAATTCAAGGCTCTTGACATCCTCATTCGACGCTGTTGTGAAAACGGCTCCAACCCACTAACCCCTAACCTCGAAGATCTAGAATCCAATAACTGTGGTCCTGAAACTGCAGCCTCCTCTACTGCAGCACTGTAATACCGGGTAAGGGGGGTGAGGGAGTTCATGGTTAGTGGTGGGAGTTTAGCTGCTGAGGAGATAAAGCTGTTCTTGACCCTGCTGGTGCAACAGTGGAGGCTCCTGAACTGCTTACCAGAGGAGAGGAGAGAGAAGATTTGTGGTTGGGGTGGGAGGGGTCTCTGTAAATACTGTGGGCCCCTGCAGACAGCGCTTGTGCTGGAGGTCCTTTACTGAGGGAAGCAGGACACCAGAGATCTTCTGCTCAGTTTCACCACACGTTTCAGAGCCGTCCTGTCAGCTTTAGTACATCTGCTGTACCAGGGTGTGATACAGGAGGTGAGAATGCTCTCAGTGTTGGTGCGGTAGAATTTATGAATGCTACTAAGGGTTTAATATGTTGTCCATATTATTGTGTTCGTTCCTTTTCCTTTATATGTACACAGCATGGACAAAAGTGCATAGAGGCCTGCTAATTCAACAACTTCCAAAATCGTGGGTGATAATACAAATTTGTTCCAGTTCACTGCCGTACTGTAACAACCTCCACTCTTCTTGGAAAGCGATCCACTTGATGTTAGAACATCTCTGCGCGGGTTTGCTTCCACTCAGACAGGATAACTCGTGTTGAAATGAAAGGCTATTTATTGAGTCTGATACAGAACATTATTACTGGTTTGGAGCTGAATAAATCTGCTCTGAGTTCTCGGCGCACACACGTGCATTACCCTAAATACAGGGAGAAGTTACATCTACCTCAAGAATAAAGACCCCCAAATATACAAAACAGATCTGAACAGGGGGGAGTTGGGGTGGTGGTGGGTGAGTAGCAAAAGAAATTATCTAAGTAAGAGGCAAAACAACTGATCAGCAATAAGAGGGACCAGGGACATTTAGCTAACAAGGAGCTGCAGTAGCTGCAGCATGAACAGCTACAGAGTGTTAGCCTGATGGGCAGTTTTTGAAGAGTGTGCTCCATTACTGATGTTATGCATGCAGATGTGATTGGTCAGTGAGAGGATATGTATTCTCTGAATTCAGCCATGCAGCTGCAGGAAGAGTTTTGACACAGAGCTGCATATGAGTGTTTCATGATTTAGTCGCGCTTGATGTCTGCTATTGCGTCAAGACTTTCTCAAGAGCTGTGAAGAGCCATTGCCCAAACCATGAAAAACCATCCTATGCCAAGGAGTGTCCATATACATTTGGCCATGAAGTGCACTGTGTTCAAGGGTTTTTCAAGGGTCAGAGATTCAGCTCAATGGTGCAGTGTCCTATCCGGGCAATAGTCCTTCAGTTTATGAGCGCAGTTCCTAAACTGTTATGTAATACTGTCACTCACCAGTCCAGCCATGTCCGAAGAATAACCCGAGGATAGTGGCGTGACCCACAACCTTGTCTATAATACAACCCCAATTCTGAAATAGTTGGGACAAAGTGTAAACTGTGAATAAAATCAAAACGCAATGACTTTCAAATCACACCAATCAGTATTTTATTCACAATAGAACAGAGATAACATAGCAAATGTTGAAACTGAGAAATTTTACAATTTCATCCACAAAATGAGCTCATTTCAAATTTGATGTCTGCTACAGGTCTCAAAAAAGTTGGGACAGGGGCCTGTTTACCATGGTGTAGCATCCCCTCTTCTTTTTAACACTGAGTGGAGGCGTCTGGGCATTGAGGAGACAAGTTTCTTGAGTTTAGCCATTGGAATTTGATCCCACTCTTGTTTAATACAGGCTTCCAACTGCTGGAGAGTTTTGGGTCTCCTTTGACGGACTTTTCGTTTAATTATGCGCCAAATGTTCTCAATCAGTGAAAGATCAGGACTGCAGGTAGGCCAGTTCAGCACACGAACTCTTATACTACGAAGCCATGCTGTTGCAACAGCTGCAGTATGTGGTTTTGCATTGTCCTGCTGAAATACACAAGGCCTTCCCTGGAATAGATGTCGTCTGGAGGGGAGCATATGTTGCTCTAAAACCTTTATATACCTTTCATCATTCATGGTGCTTTTTAAAACAAGCAAGTGTCCCACACCATATGCACTAATGTATCCCCATACCATCAGAGATGCTGGCTTTTTGAACACTGATAACAGGAGGGGTGGTCTTTCTCCTCTTTAGCCCGGAGGACACGACGCCCATGATTTCCAAAATGAATGTCAAATTTGGACTCGTCTGACCACAGGACACTTTGCTACTTTGCTACAGTTCAATGAATACAGTTTAAATGAGCCTTGGCCCACAGAACACGGCGGGGCTTCTGGATCATGCTCAACAATGGCTTCCTTTTTGCATGATAGAGTTTTAGGTGGCATCTGTGGATGGCAAGACGGACTGTGTTTACAGACAGTGGTTTCCTGAAGTATTCCTGGGCCCATTTAGTAATGCCAATGACAGAATCATGCCGTTGAGTGATTCAGTGACGTCTGAGGGCCCGAAGATCGTGGCATCCAGTAAAGGTTTTCGGCCTTGTCCCTTATGCACAGAGATTTTTCCAGTTTCTCTGATTCTTTTGATGATGTTATGCACTGTCGATGATGAGACCTTCAAAGCCTTTGCAGCTTGAAATTGAGGAACATTGTTTTTAAAGTATTCCACATTTTTTTTACGCAAACCTTCACAGGTTGGAGAGCCTCTGGCCATCTTAGTCCTGAGAGACTCAGCCTCTCTAAGACATCCCTTTTATAGCCAATCATGTTACACACCTGATGCCAGTTAACTTAATTACTTGCTAAATGGTCTTTCAGCTGATTCTCTTATATATTAATTGCTTTTTCAGCCCTTTTTTGCCTGTGTCCCAACTTTTTTCAGACCTTTTGCAGCCAGAAAATTTAAAATAAGCTCAGTTTGTGGATAAAAATGTAAAATGTCTCAGTTTCAACATTTGAAATATTATCTTTGTTCTATTGTAAATAACATATTGGCTCATGTGATCTGAAAGTCATTGCATTTTGATTTTATTCGCAATTTACACTTTGTCCCAACTATTTCGGAATGGGGTTTGTAATTAAAAATAAATTTCCTCCAAATCAAGGTTTCTCAATGAATGGCACCCTTAAAAATTACTGTAAACAACATCTACCAAAATTAAACAAGGTATTAAATTCCATGTATTTAAATTTTATCTAAGTGTTAAAGAACTATATTGAGCCATTGCATCATTTCCTGTTTCACTAAGGTATAAAAATGAGGTAACACACATGCAATATCCCTTTGACATCCACCACCATGAAGGAAACAAAACAGCTTGAAGTTCAAAAGAGGCAGACCTTCATAAATCTGGTAATGGCTGCAAGAAGATTCACAAACGATTGAATATGCCACTGAATACTGTCAGGGCAACAATTAAAAAATTCCAGAGATATGGAACTGTTGAAAACCTCAAGGGTAGAGGACA